>JADHKR010000003.1:866051-901548 GCA_019925305.1 Sporothrix cf. nigrograna
TCTTCTTTTCAGGTGAACACTCACTCTTCGGCGGTCAATGAGATATATCCGACCCAAAAGAGCCACTGCGCAGCCCAAAGGAGGAGCATGCCGATGGCCGTTAACGCACGTAACTGCGCAAAAAACTGCTGGGAGTCCCAGAGTCTCGGACGTGTAACGGGCACAGTTCCGTACGTCGTATATGTCCTTTTCTCTATTCTCGACCCTGTCGGACCTTGAGACGCCGCACCGCTGGTCGTACTTTGCACCCGTGCGAATGATGCGTTGTTCTTCGCCAGCAGCGCCTCGGCAACGTTTGGCGGCGTCGGGCCGTCTGTCTGCCATCTTGCAATGCGAGGCTGGCCATGGCTGCGCAGCCTCTTGACGGCAAGCACCCGCATGAGCTGAGCGAGCAAGACAGCAATAGCGATGAGCCACAGGAGCGCACCGGCATACACGATCTGCGCCGACAGTTCAATGCCGTTGTTTTTCAGACGGCCAGAATAAAAGCTGTGGTCGAGGCCGTATCCAATGGTCGTGAGCATGTAATAAGACGACAGGGCCTGCAGGAGCATCTCTGCAAATAAACAAGACGCCACCACGGACGCATCGATCCCTTTGTACGGATGCACTGCAGCCCGAAGGATGGGCAGCCAGCCAGGCCAAGGCATAGAGCTCCAGAGGAGGACCAACTGGCTGACGGAAACGTTCTCGTAGCCAGGCGTCTTGGAGACGATAAATGCGTTGAGCCAATTTGCAAAAAGAAGAAGAGAGGCGACGAAGACGCCCTTGGAGAGCCAGCACAGCGAGCGCGGGCGCGATAGAAAGCCCCGCGTAGTGTGATAGAGCCCCGTTTGCCAGCTGAGAAAGGCGGAGAGGAGAGTGAAAATAAGCAAATTGACCAAGACAAAGCTTCCAATCTTCCCGTCGTTGGAGGCCGCGCAGCTCGCGGCCGGCTGGACGGCCCACCGCCACGGAAGCATGTCCTGGCGCATGGGCTCAGCAAGGTCACGCCAGTTTTCTGGGAGCCCGTGCCAGTCCGGTATGCGGCCGCAGAGATCGTGCAGCTAGGCCACATACTCCATGCGGGTCTCGAACAAGTGGCACGAGTCGCCGCAGGAGTCGTATGTGAGGCCTCGGCAGAAGCAAGAGCTATCGACAGCACGTCTCACATGGCTGCAGTGACCGCTCGAGTGCAGCTCGCATGCATCGGTCGCGCACTGGTCCACACGGTCGGCCACCTGCTTCGGCATGTCTGCAAAGCACCCTGGCCAGCCCCAGCTGTCCGTGGAAACGTATAGAGGCCCAATCACTCTGAGCAGGTCCGTTCGGCTGTCGGGAAGAGAGGCCGACCCGCAAGTCGTGCTCATCCACAGCCGCTCCCGTGTAAAGTCAATCTGCCGCGGATCCGAGCAGGCTCGCTTTCTGCGCCCACGGTGAAGGTGCTGCAAAAACAGGTCCTGTCAAAATAGTTACCGTGTCCGATGGTGCGTCCTGTGAGATTGTAGCCGACAATTTCAAAGCCCAGAGCTTTCATTGCGTGCTGGGGCCCATTGTACTCCCAAGGACGGACGAGGTCTCCGGTAAACTCGGCGGTGTCCGCAAAGCCGCACGATTCCATTGCGCGCTCAAATGGCTCCATCGATGCGCTGCTGGAGAGAGAGCCCGTCAAGCACGACGGAGCACAAAAGGCTGTGGACTCGGTTGCATATCCAGTGGCCAGCGAAGCCGGCGAGAGCGACTCTAGGCCGTTTGCATCGCCGACATCGACGAGCCACGTGCGGCCAGCGATCGCTCGAATCCAATGGTACAGCTGTGCCTTTGCGAGTACAGACCTGCCACAGTATAGGAGATATTCTCTGACGGCGCTCGGGGAGAACCCATCGCGGAGACAGCTGAGCTTGGTCAGCCACTGGGAGTGGGTGCAGATGAGGCCAAATTTCGCGGTGCATCGCTTACTGGTGCATCTGGTCATGATGTCCAGCCAGGCGGACGGATCCTGCTGGGCGATGCACTGCGGCATGGGGAGTATGTCTTCAGGATTGACCCAGCCATTGATGTTTTGTTGTGGGAGCACGATGTCGCCGTTGCCAACGCTGCCGGGATGAATGCCAGTCTTTTGGAGCACGTCTGTCGCAGTTAAGTCAATTTTCAAGTCAGAAGACGCCAATCCTTTTATACCTGTAGCAGCTGTCCGGCACAGCCCGGCCAGTAGCGCAAGATACACACTGACTAGTTTCATCGTTTTACTGTTGCTTTGTAGACATTTGGACAAAATAATTGATTGCGGAGGCAAGGAGCTCAAACATCAACCGAAGCAATAAGCTAGCCGGTCCCGGAAGCGGGGTTCCCGCGATTTAGTGGCCAATGCGGGGCACCGGAAACCCGCTAGCGGAAAAAGCCCGGGTAACCTCTCCATCATCAACCTGGGCGCCAGGACGGTGTTCATCTACGGCGTTTCTCCGTCATCTGCCTGGCCGGCCGCACCTACAAGAGCTCGACGAGCTCTTCATGAACAAGGCCGTGCGTGGAGGTTACCAAGCTACTCACAACAGTGCAGGAAAAATCACGAGAAAAGGAGGAGGCGAACGCAACGGGAGATGTAAAGTATATGGCCCTTGCTTTGAAGTTGAGGGAAAGACGTGTCTCGTGTCGAGCTGGCTGATGTTCGAGTCTATTCATGTCTGCTGTTTATATATATATATATATATATTGATAGAGCTTCACTTCATTTACACTTGATCTATCCATTTGATTCATTTATCAATACATTTCTCATGGCGAGTATGCCTTTGCCTCGATAGCAACGTCCTTTGAGAGCACCAGGTCCTGAGCACTTTTGCCCACGCTAAAGGTGTAGTCGCCAGCCTTGACAACCCACTGGCGGCCCGGCTCGTCCCACGAGGCAATGTCCTGCAGCTTCACCGGCAGCTCCACGGCGGCGCTCTCGCCCGGCTGCAGAGCCACCTTTTTGAAGCTGACAAGCGCCTTGACCGGGTTCTCGGACGTGGCCACGGCGCTGCCCACGTAGATCTGCACGGCGATGGCGCCCTTGACGGCGCCCGTGTTGGACACGGTGACCCGGACGCTGTACTCGTCGGCCGAGGCGGCGCTGACGGCCAAGTCGGCAAAGGAAAAGGTCGTGTACGACAGGCCGAAGCCAAAGGGGAAGAGGACCTTGTCGGCCGGCAGGCGGTCGTAGTGGCGGTAGCCGACAAACACGCCCTCGGCGTAGGTGACCTTGAGCTTGCCGTCGACGTAGGTGCCGGGGAAGTTGCCGTAGGCCGGGCTGTCCTCGAGGCGCTTGGGAAAGGTGCAGGTCAGGTGGCCCTCGGGGTTGCGGGCGCCCGTCAGCACGTCGGCGATGGCGTTGCCCGCCTCCTGGCCCGGGAACCAGGACTGCACGAGGGCCTGGATGGCGCCGAGCCAGGGCATGGCCACGGCGACGCCCGTCGAGTTGACCACAATCGTCTGCGGGTTGGCCGCCGCGACGGCCGCGACCAGGCGGTCCTGGCTGCCGTCCTTGGGCAGGTTGAAGCTGAGCTGGTCCTGGCCCTCGGTCTCCCACTCGGGCACGTGGCCGGTGAAGACAATGGCCATGTCGGCCGCCTTGGCCAGCTCGACGGCCTCGGGCAGCAAGTCCTTGTCGTGCTCCGTGGCAGACATGACGCCCAGCCGCACGCCCGGCTGCGCCCGGAACAGCGGCAGGATGTCCTCGCCCTCGGCCGGCACCGGCGGGACCGTGCGCACATGCAGCTTGTACGGCGTGCCGGCCTGCAGCGGCAGCTTGACCAGCGGCACGGCCACGCCGCCGAGCAAAAAGCCCATAAAGTCCTTGCAGTTCCCCGTCTGCTCGTAGACGACCTTGCCGTCCACCAGCAGCCGCGACGGGCCCAGGCCCGAGAGCTCAAAGTAGTACGTGGCCGTCTCGGTGGGCGTGAACGTGCCCGTGAGCTCGGCCTCGTTGGTCTTCTTGTAGACGGGCTGCATCAGCGACACCTGGGACTTGTGTCCGTGGATGGTGCGGACGGGCTCTGCGTTGCCGGGGTCGTAGATCCGGTACGTGAAGCCGGCCGAGCCGTCCAGGCCGACGACGTTCTTCTCCGGCAGCAGTGGCAGCTGGCGGAAGGTGGGCGCGCCCTTGGCGTAGGTCAGCTCGACGTCGTCGCCCAGTGCGCGCTGGAGAGCCTCAAAGGGCGTGATCTTGTAGTGCGCGTTGACCGCGGCGCTGCCGCCGCCGTGCGCCAGGCAGTCCTTGGCGTAGCCCAGCAGGGCCACCTTCTTGCCCCGGAGCTTCTCCTTGGACAGCGGCAGGATGCCGCCCTCGTTCTTGAGCAGCACGATGCCCTTGCCGCCGGCCTCGCGGATCAGCGCCTGGTGCTCCGGCTTGTTGACCGCCTTCTCTTCGGGGATCGTCGGGTCCTCGAAGCAGCGCTGCCGCTCCAGGAACCGCAGCACGTGCAGGGCGCGCTCGTCGACCGTCTTCTCCGACAGCGTGCCGGCGCGCACGGCGGCCACGACGGCCTCGACCTTGCGCCACTGGGTCGGCCCCGGCATCTCCAGGTCCAGGCCGGCCTCGAGGGCCTCGACCGTCGAGTTGACGCCGCCCCAGTCGCTCATGACCAGCCCGTCCCAGCCCCAGTCGCCACGCAGCACGTCGTGCAGCAGCGCGTTGGAGTCGGCGTGCGTGCCGTTGACCAGGTTGTAGGCCGTCATGACGGCGCCCGGCCGGGCCTCCTTGACCGCAATCTCAAACGGCTTCAGGTAGATCTCGCGCAGCGCCCGCGCGCTCACCTCCGTGTCGACCGTCAGCCGCTGCGTCTCCTGCTCGTTGGCCACAAAGTGCTTGATTGTCGCCGACACCCCCGTCGACTGCACGCCGTCCACCACCCGTGCCGCCAGCTTGCCGGCCAGGAACGGGTCCTCCGAGAAGCTCTCAAAGTTGCGCCCGCCCAGCGGGTGCCGGTGCATGCACATGGTCGGCGCCAGCACCACCCGCGCCCCCTTTGTGTACGTCTCCTCGCCCAGGGCCACGCCGATCCGCTGCGCAATGTCCACGTCAAACGTCGACGCCACGCTGCACGCGGCCGGGAAGCAGGCGGACGTGATGCCGCCCGAGAACGTGCCGCCTCTGGCGCCGTTGGGCCCGTCCGAGACCTGGAGCAGAGCGTCAGTCAAAGGCCTGCAGGTCTGCACAGCTGCGCGGCAGCTCGGCTTCTGCGCTGCCGCGTAGCTTGTTGGATCATGCACACCTTCAAGGGTGGGACGCCCTTGGAGGGAATCGGGACCGTCTCCCAGAAATTGGCGCCCGCGAGGATCGACACCTGTCCATTGCCATGTCAGCCTCTACCGTCTTGCTCTCTCCGCGCTCTGGCGGTCTTCTGTTTGTCTTTGTGGGCGTTTGGGTTCTGTCTACCTTCTCCTCCAGCGTCAACGTCGCCAATACGGCGTTCACATCGGTTTTCGACATGGTTACTTTCGGTGAGGGTATGGGCTCCAGAGATCGTAGAGGTGAGACCGTCCGAAGCTTGCTGGTCGGCGTCAGCCCAACTTTAATAGCATCACAGCCAGTGCGAGGTAGCTCTATAAAGCCGGGAGCGTAACAGTGCGGGGATACAGTGCAAGATTTTTGGTGTCATTTTCACTGTTGCGGAATATCTCCGGTTAATCTACGGAGTAACTACGGAGAATACGGAATATCCCAGGGAAATCTACGGAGTACGGGTATCTAGGAGTACTTTGTATATCCTGCGTATTTTAAATTTTATATCTTGCGTAGTTTCGATACAGATAACAAGGGCATCTCTCGCCGGCGGCAAAGACCTGCCCGCCGGATGAGCGCATTTTACCAGTGAGCAATATCAAGCCCTGCACGTGGGTACTCATGTGACTTTCCGCAGATCTGCAACCTGCACGTGGTCTCGGATCTTTCCGTGAGGTGCTAAGCCAAGACGCCATGCACGAGCGTGCACAAGGCCGTGTCACCGTCGTATGTACGACGTACGTGTACTCGTATGTATGTATATTGGCTGTTATTTCCAACCCGACGTCATCGCAGCCTTTAAAGGAATAGGCTACGAGACACGCAAGTATTTAAAAGTACCAATTTTGGCTCGTACAATTGCACCCTCTATAATCCGTATATCCGTCTAGTCTGCCATACACCGCAATATTACCACTGCCCGCTTAGACGTCTTAGACAGTGACTTTGGCGGTCTTCTCGTCAAATTCCACACGCGATGGCGGAAAGTCGGCGTCCTCGCCATCAATGACCTTTGTGGGCGCTGGGCCTTCAAAAATCTCGTTGATGTTCTCCAGGGTCTTGTCCTTGGTCTCCACCCAGAAAAAGACGACAAACAGGACCTGCAAAACGTCCCAGGTACCGTTGATCATGTACGTCTTCCAGCCAATCTTGGCCAGCGCATAGGGGAACGCCATGGTGACCATCAGGCCGAGGCCATTCGAGAGGAACGTATACACGGCCATGCCCGACGACCGGATGGAGTAGTTCAGGATCTCGGGCGGGTACAGCATAGACAGGGGGGTCCAGGCAAAGCTGTAGGCGCCTTGGAAGAGGAACAGCACGGCCACAGTGCCGTAGATCCCAGAGGTCTGGGTCGAGTTTCCGTAAGTCTTTGTGAGTGCGCCAAACACAAAGATGAACACAGTCAGAACGATCGACGAGTAGATGGCCAGAGGCTTGCGGCCAACACGGCCAAGCGTGCATGTGCCGATCAAAGCAACAACGAGGCACCACACGCTGAGGATGATGTTCTAGGCGAGTTAGCAACTATAAAGGGACGCAAAATGCGATGATTTTTAGGGGGGGAAAAAAAAACCAAAAAAAAAACTCACAATCTCAAGCTGGGTGGTAGAGTCGGTAATGCCGGCCTGGTCAAGCATGCTGCCGAGATAGTAGCTGATAATGTTGTTGCCCGACAGCATGGAAATCACAGCGACGGAGCTGCACAGCAGCACGCGGAATCGGTTGGGCTTGGACTTGACAAGCTCTGCGAAGCCGACCTGCTTGCCCACGTCGGCCTCGTACCGCAGCATGCGGACAATCTCGTTGTAGACCTCTGCCACACGCGGGTCGTCGCGGTTGCCGTCTCCGTGGGTATCGGCGAGGGCGTCGAGCGCCTCCTCATGGCGATCCTTGTGGATGAGCCAGCGAGGCGACTCGGGCATCCACGGCAGGGCGACGACGGCGAGGATCATAAAGAAGCCCTGCAACACAGACGGCGTGCGCCACGCCCAGGTGCCGAGGATCTTGGCGGTGCCGTAGGTGACGCCGGCCGCGATCAGGCTGCCGACGTAGTAAAAGTCGGTAAACAGGGCCAGGCCGGGGCCACGCCACCTCGTGGGGAAGCACTCGGCCAGGTAGATGGGCCCGCACACGTAGGTCGCGCCGTTGCCGAGGCCGACGATGAAGCGGGCCACGACGAACATGGCAATGTTCTGGGCGGCCGACTGCAGCACGCAGCCGACGAGCGTGATGATGGCGCTGAGCCACATGGCCTTCTTGCGGCCGTAGTAGTCCGTCAGGGTGGCATAAAAGAAGCTGGCCACGCACATGCCGGCCCACGAGATGGCAGACTGCAGCGACAGCGTAGCCGTGTCCAACTGGAAGTAATCCGTGTACGAGGGCAGGATGTTCAGGCTGTTCATCGTCGAGGCGTCAAAGCCCAGAGACTTTGAGCCGTCAGCAGCCAGAAACAAGAAACGCAAAGGCCCTGGAGCTTCTCCCTACCGTGGACATGATGCCCGAACACCACAACAGCAGGATCAGCGTCCGGTTGGACTTGCCCATCCGATTGGTCAAGGCCATAGCGACGGAGTACTTGGGAAGCTGCTTTCTGGGGGAATTGCGCCTTGCGTAACGGAATTGACAAGTCGGTGGCCGCGGACGGGCTTCAATGTCTCGTCAATGCCCTTGCAGGTCCACGTAGTGTCCGTATTATATCTGCAAGGTGTACATCGCGCTTGCGACAGCCAGATACAGCTATCTGCCATGTTGCCGGTTCCATAGATATGGTTCAAGATGCGCTTCTGACTCTTGCCATCGGCAGCAGCTACAAAGGGGCTCTTTCTCGCTGTGTTGCCTGTCCGGCAAAACGCTCGACTTCTTCTACTCGACCTACGCCTATCTTCCATGATAGATGGAAAGCAGATCCACTGCAACTACTCGTACCCGTAGAAGACGGGTCGCGGGACACAGCGCCGTTAGCGCTATGCTCTACTCCTATCACAAAGCCCACCGACTACGTGGTCCTTTCGGCCCTATTCTCGAGATAAGATATTAACAAGTAACAGAGAGGACATTACAAGTACAAAGACCGCATCAGTACAGCCTCATATGGTTTTGAACGACAGATTCTCTATCCCATCTCCTTATTATTCTACTTTACCCGCTCGCCCCCTTTCCCCCAGCAGAGGCGCAAGTGGCCGTCGCAGCCGAGCTGTTCGTGTTTCCGTAGCGATTGTAGAACGCGTCGCGGAAACCCTCGGCGGAACCGACACAATCTAAGCCGGACAGAGCCCGGCCAGGTCGGTGGCACGGGCAGGGGCGGCGTAGATGCTCGCCTGGTCGCCGTTGCGCCGCTCGCCCAGCAGACAGCCCTCCTCGACATCCTGCTGGCTGGAACGGTCTTGTTGCCGTCGTCCAGCTTGGGGCAGATCAGAATCTGGGCCCACAAAGCCGGCTCACCACGATCCCGGCCCAGAAAAGCGGTGCCGGCCGCCACTCCACCCTGCAGAGGATCCCACAAGGCCACGACGATGCCAAGCTCACCAGAATGCTTGTACAGAGTATATCCACCGGAGCCCTGTACATATACATAGTAGTTCGTAGTTCGTAACAGCCCTCGGTCGGTGCTGGATCCACACACGGCGCCCAGTTCCACCATCAAATCCCCGGCGAGACCGGCAATGGCGCGCTCCTCATGCTTGACGGCGTGACGGGCCGTCCATAAACACTACCGTCAAAGATATGGCCGAGATCTCTCGCACTTTCGCGATATGTGCCGCGTGACAGTAGGCGTAAAGTTGAGCCAGACCCTTATTACGACTTTAACAAAGCTGACTATACAAAATCCTTTATTATAGGCCACTCTTGATACGTTGAGCTTGCGTGTCGTTTTCTCGTCCTCGCAGCAGCCTCTGGTACTACTAAGATAGGCAATTTGCCTGTAGATGATAATTCAACCTCAGTGGTGTGTTCCTGCGAGGTCGTCAGATTATCCAGATATCTGAGTCAACGTGTCGATGTTGGAATTCAGGTCACAAGCCAGCTGAGCACCGACTGAGAGACCCCGGAAGCCATTAAAAGGGACTGGGCCGGATCTCACTACTTTGGCCACGGCACCCAGGGATACAGCAATCCTTCACGCTGTTAACTGCACCTCTTTATCCGCCAGAAGGATTTCTTGCATAATACGTCCATCCTGCCCCCAGACCAGCGCAAACGCAAATCCGGACGCGGACGCGAACACGAATATACTCCCAAGCAAGGCAAAGAAAGAAGCCTATTGATTTGCTGCTGGGCTGTCTACTATATATGCGCTATCTTGCCCTTCATCCAGAGTTCAATCAAGAGCCGTTATTATAGTCTCCGTACAATAATTTTATCACCATTTATTTACCGTCAGTCCTTTACCAAAAAGTCACTTGCCAGTCATGGCAACAATCTCCTCATGGTCAATTATGTCAGCAGAATGCAATGTCGAGTATCAGCAGCGTTTCCGTTTCGGAGACGTGTCCCGCTTTGCCCGTTGTTTATATCAAGCTGGCGTCCGGAGAGAGAACTGTTCACTCGCCCTTCCTGGCTGAATTCCTGCCCGACGGCACCCGCAACCCCATGCTCTTTTTCGACGTTGTTAGAGTAGACCATCGCGCCTCTGTAGACATATGGAACGTCGGCTGTCACGTTCAACAATTCCTACTCTGGCATCATCACGGAGATTATCAGCGATTTCAGCGCATCGTCCAAGGTTGCCATTATGGCCGTTTCTATGTTTGTTCTTGGGTTCGTGGTTGGGCCCAGGCCCCTAGTCTGGGTGCCTGCATCTGTCTCAGATACACGGTTGATAGAAACTCTTCTTCATCACCTACCTAGCCATGGCGGCCTTCAGCGCCGGTGCGGCTGGGGCTCCGAGCAAGGCCGCCTTGGCCGTCGTTGTATTCTTCACCGGACGTTCGGCTTGTCGCCGCTGACAAACTCTGACGGTGTCATCGCAGACATTTTTAGTACCTCGCAGCGACGTCTTGCGGTCAGCGTTTTTTTTCATGGCCCCTTTCCTCGGCCCGGCCCGGTTGACTCGTGTAAGTATGTCGTTTGGATGGCGGGAGATTATTGAGTATTCACTGTTCCTGTCAACAAATTCCCTAGCTAGTTGTTGTTTTCACGTCCTCTTTTGTCGCTGCCAGCTCCGTTCCTTGATCCTACTCGGCGCCATGTTCGCCTTGTTCACGGGTTGCACGTTCAAGAACCTTTGCACTCACTCGACCAGCTCCATCCCGGCATTCCTGGGGGTGGCTTGCATGTATTTTCCCTTCTTACTCTACAATAACGGTGGGAAAACTTCGGATGCAGTGCAAGTTCGCTGCCGAAGCACAAATGTTGTCAAGAGTATGCAAACTGTGAATGAGGAGGCCGAGAAGCAAGTCTACGGACTCCCGAGGGATACTATTCAAGCGGCAAAGAAAGCAATGCCCCATCTTGATATGAGGATGTACTCGATCCTGCCGGATGGGCCTATAGTCAAGCAGCGGAAAGATCCAAGTCTTCTTACGTCAAGACACGTTTCGATGCAATGACGACGATTAGTCATCACAAAGTGAAGGCTTCATATCTATTCCGTACTCTGCAGTATCTGGTGATATACGACGTAAGATAAATATGGATGTCAGCTGGTATTCGCATTCCCCTTCCAATAAGCTTGGATAGCCAGCATAGTGGCGGGAACAATGCATTGCATGCAGCTGGTTTATAGCCATGCTCACTCCCACACGAGCCGTAGTCACGTTGGACCGGCCGAGCGACGGCATTTTTGATTTCTCACTATTGTGGTTTGTACCATGTCACTTGTCTAGAAAACAGCACTGACAGAACGATGCCTTGACACAAAAGAAAACATTGGGAACAAGTTCGATGATATTTCACACGACAATGACTACAGCTTCTCAAGTTTCACGATCTGGAAGCGGCTGTGCTCCTTTCCTTTTGACCGTGGCAATATGGTCGATCGTATCTGGTGAGTGATCCGCGTACCTTTTTAAAAGAGGCTCTCTCGGCCGTAAAGTGGCATCTGCCAGGTCCTCTCGTGTGCAAAGAAAGTTGAATTTGCTGTGCCGCTGCTGCCGTCTGCGGCCAGCTGTTCTATAGCAAGACCCGAGTGGTCCAGCTGTGATAATTGTACTATTAGACATAGATACAAGACCAAGATATGGTGATAGATTTTTCTCTCATTGTTAATTGCTATCCAAGTCTCCGTCTGAAGCGCAGGCCAAGGGCCAGTCTTTATTTACATCGTAAAATGCGTGTTACCTTCCGTATACATACCAGACAGGTCTTCTGACTTGTCAGCCTCGCCCACTTATGGGCATACTTTCGCAGTTCCAAGATGGATATTGGCAGCGCTCTGGCCGGTGAGATTTTCGGACAGAGGATGTTCCCTTTCCTTCGAACACATATGCCGAACGCACTTAGTAAGAGCAATTCGTCCACACGATCAACTATGGTTTGTCAGTCGCGAAACGTCGGCATAAATATCTCTATATATCAAAAATATCACCGGATTTGAAATCGGAAAAGTGGCAAAGAATTTCCCGTGCCAGAAGTCGTAACGTACGGTGCATGTCTGGATGTCAGTGCTATAAAATGAAACTGTTTTTAAGGTAGACTGAGCAGATCACATGTATAAATGAGAAAAGAAGGTGCGGTGAGGCTTTCGTAACCGGTCGCAGGCATAGGCAAGCAGTGTTGACCAACGGTTGACCAGTATTTATATATATACTCTATGTCGCGAATATTGTCGCCTTGGCTGGATAGGAAATGGACCTTAAAAATAAAATAAAATCAAGTCGAAGTTAAAAATTAAAAAAAAAAATAAAGTAAAATAAAAAACAACCGTATTGCTTCCTGAAATAGTGTCTTAGTCAAGGCAGAGGAAAGGACTAGGAACAGAAGGAGCGCCGGAAATTAGGCAGAAGGCGGAGGCAGGGCGCACCAATCCAAGTCGTGCAGTCGTCTATCGGACTGCTGATGACGCTCCTCGGTTGGCAAAACAAAACCATCCCGTGTGTACTCGTAGACGAGGCATTTTGCTTACTAATTACTAATATGCAAGTTGGAAGATCGCCCGTTTCCCTTTGTACCCGCGTTTCTGATGTTTGCTTTTCCTGCTGGAATCTACTCACGGAGGCGATGCTATTATCAGCCCCTCGCCATCAGGGAGTAATATTTGCCAGTCTTCACAGTTGCTCTTTTGCAGTGTGCGTATATGGAATCTGATGTGCACCTATAAAAGGAGACGAACAGCTAAACCCTGGCCAATGTACTTGAGAGCTTCCAGTCCGCCTAGCTGACTTACTCAATCGCCAACATAAGTGGCTTTGTGCCTCGGCGCAACATTTGTCGTAAAACTGGATACGACACTTGAATTCGCAATTTGTTAATATGTATTATGCAGTGTAGAAAGATGACGTCTAGAGGAAGAAGATCCGGTAAGCCCCCAGAGCGGTAAGACGCTATATCAATGGAAATCCAAGAGCATGGAGTATGGTAGGCCAAAGGAGCAGTGCATCAGAGCGGGATCGGATATGCAGTGCCGGCGCTTGGCCCCCAAAGGCGACGAGATAACAAGGCAGTTAGCTGGTGAGTCCTTGTGTCGTTTCCGCGTCTCGGCTGGCACATTTGTTTCATCCATTGATGCTAAGAAATTCAGCTGTACCTGACACCAAATATCGCTGGCACGGCCGTGTTTATGTATACGAGTAGGTTTTGTTTTTGTTTCTCGCGTTTTTTCTCAATGCCACTTCTTTCGGGGTGTTGTGCTAGCCCCTGAGTTTGCGCGATGACAATTTTACAGCGGTGGTCATCTCCTACACATACGCGTTGGCCTCCTTTTTGCGTCCTGGCGCACCCTTTCTGGGGCACGACTGGTATCCTAGTGAGCACTCTGGCGCGCAGCGTCGCAGGCCAGACCAAGGAATGGGCCAGAACGGCTTCGCTGTTCGTTGTTTAGTCTGTGGGGAACACCGTCAGTCCCCAGGTCTTTCTGTCCAAAGACTCCCCGTGGTATTTTACTTGCTTCCTGGCTCACAAGGATTGGTAAGGCGTCATCATCCTCCCGTGTCTGCACCTGCGCAGTGAAAATGGGAAGAAGGACACTGTCCAGGTATGTTTGGCCCTAGGACGGGATTGTGTCAGTGAACATGAAAAGGAAAAAAGCTACACATGTTGATAGGCTCACAATTGGACGGCATCCGGAACGAACCTAAGCTAAGCGTTTGATGACCTGACAGACTGGGAGAGTCCTAGCTTCTGCTGCATTATATGTACCGAAGGCTTTGTAAACGCGGCGGTCGGGGCAGACTTTCGGCGAGTCGGGGCGTTCACAAGCTGCTATGGTCTGAAGAAAAGCATCTCCCTATGCTAGGACTGGAAGGTCCGGTGGACGTTGGCTAGCAATTTCGTGGGTCCTTTCATTTCGCTATACATATACTCGTACAGTGGCTTTCTTCGTGGTTTCGGATACCTTTCCCGTTCAGTCTTACAGCATCATGGTACTATCCTTCATTTATGCGTACTTGTTCACAGCCACCGATCCATACTAGTACATCTCGTACGGACGGTGTCATCCTCAGATATACACCAGGCATTGACAATTCATAATGGAGGCGAAGCTACGGAAACTCCAGCTCATCGCTCCTTGCCCTACGTCGAAACCTTTGTTTTCAACTTCTGCGATGGCGGAATCAGTCGATGGTATGTGTGGTGCTCGGTCGTTTTGCTCCGGTGTTGTATCGGTATGGGGACGGACAAACATCATGCCTCCTGAGGGATAAATCAGGAAGAAGCCGCCGTGACTTCAAACTAGAAATTGTGGAATCTGAGGCCAGGCCTTGGCATTGAGTCTTGTCAAAGACAATGCTTAAGATCCCTGGAGCTCACAGGCGCCAACTAAGACGAGACGCAGCGCCATGGGACGGCAGCGACCTCGGTTGGCCTGAGAAGGGTCAGGGCACCGTCACAAGAGCACTGGCAGTTTGACGTGGCAAAGGTGGCCCGGGAGGGCCAGCAGTTGTTCGGCAACTTCGCCGGTCCGAATGCAGTCAGTGGGCAGGGGACAGGTGTTCTGAAGGAATTGGTCTGTGGGCACCGTGGTAGATCACCACCAGACACGCCGGCTTAGTGAACGTGCCAGACAGATCCTGTGGCTGAGAGACAGCAGCAGTTCGGCGCAACAGGGCCTCGTACACTGAGCTCGGGAATATAGGGACAGCCAGCTGGCTTGCCCATACGTGTCATCTTAGCAGTCCGGTTGCCATGCTAAAGGCCATTGCCACCCGATTGCGCGTCTATGGGGCGGCCAGATAGCCGTCGGTCAGCGAGATACTGTCTTCAAAGGGCAAGGAACAGAGGGACCGAGGACGTTGCACCCCCACAGGCGAGAAAAATCAACAAAGCTAGAGCTCTTGACTGAAGATGGCAAGCCTGAATGGCTTGCTGGCTGCCTCCTAATTACGTATGTACAATACATGGCTATATGAGGTCCAAATGATATTCGTAGCACGATAGCGTGTTGATGTTCCGGAGAGTGTAAGGCGAGTATCGTCGATTGGTGATGAATGAACGGGTCCGTCTGCTTTGCTTGGACTCTTGCCACAGAAAGGCAGACGTGGCAATTCTTTCTCCATACTGTGGCAAAAGGCCAACGGTTTGAAAAGGCAATGGGAAAAATGTTGAGCCAAACCGTTTGATATCTCGGGTCTCTTCTACTCGTACTGCTTTGGTCATGATTTTCGCTAGTAATGCATGAATTGAACTATCAGTCGTGTGAATGACTATAAAAATTATAAAATAAAATTATACCATTGAAATTTCTGATGTATGGAGCTTCTTTAATCCGTCTTTGCTCGTTTGAAAGAGTATCGCAACCCCAGTCGCTTTCTACGAGTACTCGTATGAGTGTTGTGTTGAGTATAGGTAAGTTCCAAAAGATATCTTAAAATGTTCAATGTCCTCTTGCCAGCCTCTTCTTGATTAATCATAATTTATATGCCAGCGGCTCTGTCCGATAGCAATATGCATCATTCTTTTTCCTGCATGCCGGATTGTACTTTGTAGTGAGCCGCGAGAAAGATCGCCAGGTACGGACCTCTGGAGATTTATGGAGACAATGACGTCATAGTCCAGGGCAAACATACGAGTAGGAGTAAGCCGGTTCGGCATACCCTTGTTACCACAACGTCACCGGCATGCTCACGTTGCTCGCGCCGTTATTACCGCATGTAATGCACAGGCACGCCACCCAAGATCTTGGACCCTGAAAACCCAGCACGGCACGGGACTGGGCCGGGCAATTGTGCATCGGAATAAAGCAGTGCGTGATTGCGCAGCGTTGCACTTTATTTAGTGCATCTATATGTACCTCGTATGCACGAGTGCTCGATGGCTTGGAAACAAAAGAGAACCCTGGATATGGCCAGTCAAGAAAGTGATTTGTTGACGTCTTGACAGTGATGGCCGGACTGCATCGCCGGCTGTGGCAATCGACAGGCGACAAAAGCAGCACGCCATGCGGAACACAGCAATGTACATACACGTACTCGTACTCGTAAACACTCATACGAGTACTCGTAGGAACTTTGTTTTCAGTCAGCTGGATACTTGTGGATAAAGTGCTTCTGAGAATCTACGATCAGATTAAGGTTTTGATGGAGTGGCATCA
Organism: Sporothrix cf. nigrograna; assembly: GCA_019925305.1. Lineage (NCBI taxonomy): Eukaryota > Fungi > Ascomycota > Sordariomycetes > Ophiostomatales > Ophiostomataceae > Sporothrix > Sporothrix cf. nigrograna. The sequence goes on from JADHKR010000003.1 coordinate 881,984, forward strand.
AATCGTCATTACCCGCGCCACCTGAGAAATAATGGAGCCAGGGAAGCATACTCGAGGGCCAGAACAATCTCTGGTATTCTTTTTTCCATCGTCTTCTTTTTGCTTCTCATTCGTTACGTCTATGTGTACTTATCGGGTCCGAACCATTCCCCTTTTTGTCCGAGACCTCAGTTGCTGGCATTGCGCTTTCGAGGCTACTCGTGCTCTTCTGCGGCGTTTGCCTTCCCCTAACAAGTTTGAAGCCGCGCTGCTTTCACTTTCCTTGCCACTGGTTGCATCCAAGTCAATTTTCCTATCCCCCCCTCGCCCAACAGTACGACTTACAGCTGCACTAAGCATCACGCGGCTGTTTTCCGGCGCGAGGCGGAAGGAACTAGCCTTGGACCCCTTTTGCCGTTGGCTCTTTCCCTGGCACGAATGCGACGTTGTTTATCGGATGCAGGGGAGCAGGGCATTCGATTTTTTATTTTATTTTCTGTTGGTATACGAGTATGTTTTATAATACAAAATACAGCAGCCTTTAAAGAGCAATCTGTATTACGGATGGTATGACTCGTAAACGTGCCCTCGCGTGTCGTCCCATCTCAGTGGCGGCTCTAAATCGTGCCCTGCACCACAATGACGAAATGCTTGCGTAATTCCCCATAATAGTAGCTGTACGCATACTCAAAAACAGAAGGAGCACACGGACGTAAAGCCGTCGGCTGCTGCCGTTTGGGCAAGTGTATGCCGCACGCCTTCCCTTTTCAGGATCACACTCGCTTCAGGGAAGGGGCGACAGCTACGTCGTATTGCTGAACAGAGTCTCAGATTCATGCTATTTCGGTTCAAAACAGGTGTCTCGTACCTGGCCAAGACCCTGCGACCGCCCAAACCACCTTGTCTTCTGGCAAGAGCGCTGCGATCTGATCTGGTCCGTTTGCCTCGGTCGACGCAGATGTCCCTCCAAAAAATCACGAGTACTGCCGTTCTGTGGACTGGCAATAAACTCACTTAAGGAATCTCTCCAGTGATAGAATGTCGTACCCTGATCCTGGTAGGCCCCAGTGGCTTGGTCACGGGCAGTGGCCAGAGCCGATTCAGCAGGTTTCCAACAGGACTTTAGAACGTCTGGGCGCGTGACTGGAATTTTTTCCCCAATTCCCATGTAAGATACGAGGACTTACACAGGTGCACCTCGCCTAGTCCGAGGGCACGTATCTTACAGGACAGCACATTCCTCCGGGCAAAGCGAGGCCACTGTTTTTCATCCGTCTCGACTAACCCGGAGACGAACGCGTTTCGTCGGAACTTTTTTGCAGAACAGTGAAATCCTGTCATTTGCCTGGACGTCCGTTGATACAAGGGCCGCGCTCAGGTCTGCAAACAAAGCCGTCTTTTGGAGAAATTAGTCCGGCCAGTAGGTTCCGCCAAAAGCCACCGTTGTTGATCTGATGGAGTCGATACCCTGCTGAGCTGGAGCTGCAGGTTGATTGTCAGCGGCCGCACATCCCCGCTCCCGCTCACTGCGCGGTCACTGTTACTTGCACGAGTACAGCCAGGGTCTATTAGGAGGCTGTTTCAGTCTAGAACACTTGGCCCTGGCATGAGAAGCACGCAGCGGCCAAACCGTGTCTTGATCTTCAGCTGGCCTCGCACGCCTCATGTCGCTCTGATCCTCACGAGTGGCACCTCGAGCACCCAACGGCTTCTTCGAGCACAATCGCCAATCCGTTGGCTGTTGTTGTGTCGAATCGATGCTCCGAGACAGGGCGGGCGCAGACACACATCATAATGCTCGAAACTCCAGACTCTCCAACTGGGCAAGTCACTTACGAGTACGGCGCTTGCGCCCGTAGCCGGGGTAGCTACAGTACGCCGTTCGATTTCAGCCAAACTTCGTTCTCTGAATGTCATTACTACGAGCATGTGTACAAAGTGGTGGTGCAACGCTTTTAGGCCCGCCTTGTGGGGACGGCTGGCAAACAGCAGACGAACAAAAACGACGGAATCGACAGTGGGCTGCTCTGGGTGCGCCACGGGTGGCAAACACATTATCATCTTGCCGTTCAGCCCGCCCCGGCTCGCGTACACTACTGGTCTGTAAGTGCGCAAGTGGAGGCTCGGGCTATGCATATCCACCAGCAAAAAAGACCCTGTTCCTTGTTCCTTGTTCCTTGTTCCTTGGCCTTCCCTTGTTTTCTTTGCGGGCTTCGTCAACCTTTTATTTTCTACAGCCTCAAATGGCTTCCAGTTGCTTCTTGTTCCCGGCTCTGCCGGCGGGACCCCGAGGCCTCTTTTTTCGGTTCCTTCCCATCTACGGTACTCCCTCCGGATCCGACTGTGGCCAGACCATACAAATACAGTGGTAGTGAGAAGGGCGGTACCGCAAAAGTATTACTCGTACAGACTTGTATGTGCTCGTACATTTTTCTCGTCGAACTGCAAAGTACGACGTACACAACCATTTACACAGCCTGACTTTGCACACCGAGACTCGCCACCATTCGTCCCCAGCTGTGCGATATGCATTGACCCTTGTCCACGTCCCGTGCTCCGCTTTGCTACCCTTGCTTTATTTATTTCTCCCTCTTTTACCCCATATACGAGCATACTCGTACACGCTCACCAGACGCATTTCCTCTTTACATACATCCTGCTATTTGCCACGGCATCAATGAGCCCTTGTCTACCAACGACTTTCTAGCCGCGAACATCTCTCACATTGCTTAGCGGTTAGCGTGCTTCGGTGCCCTATACTGTTGGGTTCGGCATCTTCCCACTGCCTGCATCTGACCCTGCATAGCACCGGAGGGTTGGAGCATTAGGACCGTGTTCACCCACCACACGGGTCCTTGCTCTCCATCTTTCCCTTGTCCTTCTCCACCTGTTAAAATACTCTTGGGGTCACTGCCTGGATATCGCCATCCAATCGCCACTCCGCTGATCTCCAAGATATGGTTTTCGCTTCCGGAGCAAGGTGCGAGTACGAGTATTTTTTGCATTGCGTTTGTTTACTCCGAACCGCGTAGGCTGCGTGCTAACCGGAGCTATCATATACAGAGTCTACATGAGCCCAACAAAAAACCACCTCGGTCCGGCCTAGGAACATTACTGACACAGATATAAGACAAAGATCATGTAAGGCCCTTCCTCGAGCGGCGTCCCAACGTTGGCGTGTTGCTTATGATAGCAGTATATCTGGGTGACCAGCCCAAGACGTTCTGAGAAAATTTAGCCGCAGCCGCCTCAAAACAAAGAAGACAAGTAACGCAATATCACCCAAAGAATCTTCCGTCCGGCACAACGACTTGCGTCCATTGACGGGCTGGCCAAATCAGCCCAGGGACGTTCAAAGTTTGCCACGGACAACAAGCCAGGGGTCCCTCGCAAAGAGACTTGCCACCGAGGACATACCGGCTCCATCCAACTGGCACAAGCCCGCTGCATGCCATCTTAGCTGTCCAACGCCTGCTCTGTGGGGCATATCCACGAGACGGTATTTACCTCTGCGAGAACCCGCCTGTTTCATCAAATCCTGCTGCCCGTTGGACACAAAAGGCCATAGGGCGGAAGGCAACAAAAGACGCCGGTGTGCCTATTCACGGCCCCGGAACAAAAAAAAAAAATCATCCCACGCCAGACAAGCACCAGCCACCTCAGACTTTTTTATAGCCACGTCGACAACTTGAGCGCCACGATACGGTCAGCTCGCCCATTCGCCATTCTACCCAACGTCCTAACCGTCCTGCAGAGATGTGACTACGCCCTCCCGCCCTTCTTGTCTCTCTTTCCCCTCACCGCTTTTGCTGCAAAAGCTAGCCAAATCTGATCTCCACTGAACAAAACACTTAACAAAACACTGAACAAAAAAGGACAGTTTAAGCAAACTGGTCCGGCATAGCACCAGAGCCATATCGTCAGGCAGACATCGATAGCAGCCAAATTTTGCCCCTCGGTATGCCCACTGCTCCTCATATAAACCTGCTGCCATCATCTTCATGGTCTTCAGGAAGTCGATCCCCAAGGGCAGAGTCCTGACCCTGAAATTCACCTCCCAAACAACAACCCATCCGAAGCAAGACGTCGTATCCACGACGTGGATCGACACGCAGTGAGCCCTGCTTTTGTCCCCCTCCCCCCCCCCCCCCTCTCTCTCTCCACCCGAACCGTCCTCGCTGCGTCTAGACCACCAAACCACCAAACCATCAAACCACCAAAGTAGATTGTTCCATGGCAGATCATCCCAGCCGTGAGGGACCTCCGAGTCCTGTAGAGGCTCGCCAACAAGAACAGCAACCACAACAACAGCCACACGACAGCAGCCAGGTTCACTCGCCAACGGCGGCTCTTCCAAACTCACAATATCCGCCAGGGCAACAACGGTACTATCGCCAGCAGTACCAAGGCCCCCGGAATCTCCAGCACCAATATGGTCCCATCACCCCCCAGCAGTTTTTGCGATCGCAAGGGCCCGTCCACGGCCACCGGGGGCCATACGACATGAGCCCCATGGCGCAAAGCTTGCCGCATGTTGACTATCAGCCGAAATATCGCTATGCCACCGGAAGCCGAGGTGGGAGCCGAGGCTACCACCAGGGGCCCATGGTCGCACCGGGTGGCCCGGGGCAGCCAGGGTACCCAGGCTCATCATTCTCCGCAAACACCGGCGCACATCCTCCGATGCAGCAGTTTTACTTGCCAGCCCAGCCACCGATGGTGAGCCAGCAATACTACGCGGGTCCGCCGCCAGAATTGTACTCGCCCGGCCCTCCTCCCCCTCCCTTGTCTACTCGGCCTGGCAACTACGCATACTACGCGAACCAGCCTGCTGCACCAAACTACTACCATCCTCAGTCAGCACAATACACAAGCCAGGGAGCGTCCCGGGCCGCCAGAGTCCCAGAGAACTATCCCTCTCCAGCCCATATAGCACAACGGCCGCCACAGCCGACGGCCTTTCCGGGGGGCTCTCAGCCAGAAGGCACGGATCACTCTCAGAGCCCGCTCCCCTTATCCTCGCAAGGTAAGAAATGGAAAACGAGAAGAGGAAAATTTGGCGAGAAGACTGGGAGCCGGTCTCTTGTTCTCACGAAAACTAACATGGTGGACACTATAGGACAGAGCCAAACACAACCAACCAGCGTTGTCCGCGGGCCGCCTCGGAAACCAAAGCAAAGTGGTGAGTCTACAAATACGACACAGATCTGGCTCCAATGGCAAATCACCAGCGTACTAATCCACCGTTCAACACAGGCCACGCGGTATGGATTGGCAACCTGCCACCACAAACCGACCTCATGAGCCTGGTGCACCACGTGTGCCAGCAGACAACAGGCTTGGAGTCGCTGTTTCTTATTCAAAAGAGCAACTGCGCCTTTGCCAACTACCCAGACGAGGAGAAATGCCTAGAGGCTCAGCAAAAGCTGACCGACTCGTGGTACATGTCCGTCCGCTTGGTAAGCCGGCTGCGCAAGAACGCCGTGGAAGGGGCGCAAGGCACGGCCGCTCCGACCGGCCCTGCGGCGCTCACGGCGGGCCAGCCCCGACAGTCACAGGCCGCTAGGGACAAGACCACAGATCCAGCCAGCGACAAGAGCGACATGGCCACGCCAGGAGAGAGTGCCAGGCCCAAGAACTCTGGTTCGCAAGCGAGCGTCATCGTCGACGGCTCCGGCAACGCAACGTCCAAGGCACGGCCTTCTGAGGGAACGGACTGGGTGTCTTCCAGTGGCTCTGACAGTCCTGCAAGAAGCGAAAAGTACTTTATTCTGAAGAGCCTGACGGTGGAGGACCTGGAGCGGAGCGTCCGAACCGGAATATGGGCAACGCAGTCGCACAATGAGAAAACCCTCAACGAAGCGTTCAAGGTGAGTGGCTAACAGAGTTCCTTTGTCGTTTTTTTTTCCTCTGTTCCCCTCTGATGACGGTGGCGTGCTGACGCGACTCGTTTTCTCTGCAGACGCACGACAGCGTATACCTCATCTTCTCGGCAAACAAGTCTGGCGAGTACTTTGGCTATGCGCGCATGACTTCGGAGATCAACCAAGACCCAGCCGCGGCCATTCAGTTTGCACCAACAGCCCAAACCGTCAACGACGCCGACCTTCCCAAGGCGATCCCGACCGAGGCCACCGAGACAACGCCCCGCGGGCGAATCATTGACGACTCCACACGGGGCACCATATTCTGGGAGATCCAAAGAGACGACACCGACAACCCCCCACAAGACAAGCCCACCGAGGACAAAGGCACCGCCGAGGCCGACAATCCGGCCGGCGGCGGCGACGCATCAAGCACGGCAGCTGGGGCCGAAGAGGAGGACGGCGCAACAGGCGCAGATACCGCGGAGGGGCCCGGCGGGTCGGGCGAGCCGCAGACGTGGGGAAAGCCATTCCAGCTCGAGTGGCTGTCGACAACCCGGCTGCCGTTTCATCGCACGCGCGGCATGCGCAACCCGCTCAACGCCAACCGCGAAATCAAGATTGCGCGTGACGGCACGGACGTCGATGTCGCTGTAGGGCGAAAGCTCGTCAGTCTCTTCCACCAGGCGGCTGCAGTCGGTCCGTCGCCGGGGGGCGGTGGACGGTCTGTAATACAGTAGCTGCGTTTTCGAGGTGGATATCGGGGAGCTTTGTGGAGCAGGATTGTTCCCCTTGTTCTATAGCCTATATTTTACCTGCTTCTGCGTGTATTGGCGCAGAGGCCCAGTAGAACACAAATAAAATCTCCCACGCATACGCAAAAGCAAAGTTGTTTACTCGTATAGAGTCCATGGTGAGCCATAGGATTCAATATGAGCGGGAGGCACGTGACTGTCATCACATCTACAAAAGCTACAGCCAGCCACAACTGGAAACACAGCTTGCATTCAAGAGCTCGTTGGCTCATTGCTACTCGTACTTGGAAAACAGAAAGTCGCCTGCCATCCACACCGGAACGACGAAGCAGAGATGGACGTTGTTGGAAGCGATGACAATAGGAGCTAGCCTCTTCCGGCGTAGTCGCGGGAGCTCCCAGAACACAAAAGCTGTTAGCGCTCTTTCGTCAACGACGAGTTTGGAATGTTCGAGCTCTCGTTCAACGAAGGCAGGCAACATGGGGAACAAGAAAGAATGAGAGGGAAGGCTACACTTGGTAGCCGCCATTCAGTTACACCAAACTTGCAGGCGTGTGGATCACTCGTACTCGTATCGTACGCTTTCCAGCGAGCGAGAGAAGCGTCAGGAACCTGATGTGGGGCAAACCCCACCTCCTGATTGGCCCATACCTCGGGACCTTCCAGAAGGTTCCGGGCTATTATTATTACACGGCGCCTGATCGCATGCCGGGGAAGCCTGTAGAAAGCTAAGAGAAGGCTGACGGAAGGCTGTTCCCCACCACACCGCGCTCAGCCGCGCCGGCTGGCATGTTCAGGAACCATCGACGGGCATCGAATCGCCACTTCCACGTCGCTCTTTCCAGTTGCCTGGAGCAGGCAGCCTGCGTTGCGCCATGCGCTGGTAGTTTCGCGAAGCATGGGGCGGCTTCCACGTCTGCCTCCGGGCAGGCTGCTCGAGGTATAAAGAAGGCCGGTGCATCGACCCTCGATGTTTTGACTTTGCTTCTCATCCTCATCAGACAATCCATCTTAAGACTCATCTCTCAGCTTCACCGCTTTCTTCTCTTCACCATTTCCTTCTTCACGCTTCCCAACAACCTCAACACCAACATCAAAATGCCTTTCTTCCAGAGCGCATTCTTCAACCCGGCTGCTGCCGACCCCATCAACAACATCTTCCAGCTGATCAACGACATTGACAGCTACCAGCGCGAGGCCGCCGGAAAACCACAGCTCCAGGCCCGCCAGCCGGTTGCCAGCCAGCTTCAGCAGCAGAGCCCCCGCAACAGCCCCCAGGGCTTCTTTGGCGTGTCGCGGCCCTTCAACCCTCGCTTTGATGTCCGCGAGACCAAGTCCACCTACGAGCTGCACGGCGAGCTGGCCGGCGTCGACCGCAACAACATCTCTCTTGAGTTCACTGAGCCGCAGACGCTTGTGATCAGCGGCAGCGTCGAGCGCAACTACTCTTCCGGCAACCCCCCTGCGGCTGCGCCCCCGGCCCGCGTGGAGGCCGCACCCGAGACGGCCACGCCCGAGGCCATTGCCGACACGCACTCTGAGCCGGACGACGAGCCGCTCATGCGCGACGGTGCTCGCACGCCTGCCGACGGCGAGGAGCCGTTCACAGAGATTGCCGCGCCGCGCACCCCCTCGCCTGCGCGCAGCCACCGCGCCACCGTGACCGACGAGGCCACGGAGGAAGCCCTAGAGCGCGGCAAGGACGTGGCCAACGACAAGACGGCCGTGGCCACGACGGCGCCGGCCTCGGCCCCTGCGCAGAAGACGCCCAGCGCTGCCGAGGAGCCTGCTGAGCGCTACTGGTACCAGGAGCGCGCCGTCGGCCAGTTCAAGCGGGTGTTTAGCTTCCCCGTCCCGGTCGACGAGGCAGGCGTCCGCGCCAGCCTGGAGAACGGCATCCTCAACGTGTCGATCCCCAAGGCCAAGCGCGAGAGCCGCCGCATTGCCATCTTGTAAAGCACATGCAAGGAGTTTATGGGAGGATTGACACGATCATCAGCACTGGCGTTCAGTTCCACATGTCTTTTGTCTGGGATTTTAGGATTTCTACTGTCATTCTTTGAGAGATATTTAATGAACTTCATTCTCTACACATCTGAATCTTTAAATCTCTTTTACATATTTTAATCTTTACATCCCATTTGTGTAGGAGCTTCTACTGTCTCTCATTCTTTGAGGGATAATTAATGAATTCATTCTCTACACATCTGAATCTTTAAGTCTACAGATCTCAATCTTTACATCTCATTTGTGCGACCTGTTAATGTCAACTTTCAATTTCTCACTCGTTTCATTTGATAGCCAACTAAAATACAGCTTTCTCACACACTCCCAATGCTATTCATGAAATGTACTCGTAATGGCACCCGAGACGGTCTATCGCCGGTCCCGGCGTCAGCGTTCACCGTCCCCACTACGCCTAGCGCACCTGGTCGCGCCTGTAATCCACAAGTCCTATGTCCTACTTGCGCTGTAATAATGAGATCACAGGCGGGGCCGCACGGCCAAACAACCACCAACGGATGGCGCAACCGCCGTGTCTGTAGCTGTGCCGATGCCGGACGGTCAGCGGCCGAATATGTACACCGTCAGGGCAGCAGCACTAGGCAGGACGTAGTCGCCCGCTCATCTACAGCTTCGCCATGCCGGGCCCTCTTGTCAACGCCGCCGCCAGCGGCTTCCACGACGCAGGCGCCTATGACGCGCATCGGCCGTCGTACCCCGACGCCGCCGTCAGCGCCTTTCTCGGCAAGCTCGACGCTGCCGACGCGGCGCGCACGATTGTCGAGATCGGCGCCGGCACCGGCAAGTTCACCGAGGCGTTGTCGCGCCGGGCCGCGCAGGCTGCCGCGCAGGGCGCCCTGCCCGCGCAGATCATCGCGGTCGAGCCGCACGACCAGATGCGCGCCCAGCTCGCCGCCAAGAACCTGCCGCACGTCGTCGTGGCCAACGGCCACGCCACAGACCTGGGCATGGTCCAAGACGGCACGGCCGGCGCGGTGATTGTCGCTCAGGCGTTCCACTGGTGGGCAGCGGACACCCCGAGACGGGACAGAGAACAGAGAGAAACTGACAGTGCAGGTTCGCCACCATGGACGCCCTCAAGGAGATCCACCGCGTCCTGCGGCCCGGCGCGGCTGTCGGCGTCATCTGGAACATTGAAGACTGTGCGTGAGGAGCCGCCGCGCTTGCCATGGGAGACAAGGACAGGCACTGACTGCCGCCAGACAACAAGCCCTCTGCATGGCCGGCCAAGGCCCCCTGGGAGCAGGCGCTGAACGACATGATCTACTCGCTCGCCGCGGACGGCAGCCCGCGCTTTCGCGACGGCAAGTGGCAGCAGGCGTTTGAGGAGGCCGCCCGCCCGGACGGCGACCGCCCGGCCCTGTACGCGCCGCTGGAAGACGCCCGCGTCGATTGGACCGTCACGCTCGCGCCCGAGGCGCTGTGGAAGCGGCTGCTCACCCTCAGCCAGATTGCCAACCTGCCCGAGGAGGGCGCCCGCGACGAGCAGGAAGCAGCAGACAACACGCTCCAGCCCACGTCCCGCAAGACTGTACGCCGGCGGCTCGAGGCCGTGCTGGCGCGGGACCACGTGGTTCGCGACGGCGCGGGCGAGGTGACCATCCACGCACTGACATACTTTGCCTGGGCCAGGAAAATCTAAAGCGGCGTGTCCGGAGAGGTAATGCGGACCACGGAAATAGGGCAGCTGAAAAGCGTTGGATATTTTGACCATCGCACGTCTATGTAGTTCTGAAATTCACAACCTCGAGGCTGGGCTCAGGATAACCAGTTCATTCATGACAATATGTTGACAGTTGCCAATTTTATTCATGTTTTCTCCTGGCTTGGTCGACATGCAGCGTCTCAGTGCAGGAACATTGTGCTCTTGGGCCGTCCACCGAACCAGCCAACTGTGCTCGCGTTTTATTCGTATGTAGCTTTATGCCAGTACGCCTATGCATCCGCAGAAATATACATGACTGGCGTGGCTGTCAGTACGGTGAAAAAATTCGCAAGCCATAAAAGTGAGAGAACAAGAGAGAAGCCTCCGCCGGCAAATGCTGACTCACCATTGTTGCCGCGCACAAACGCGTCGCCGTATGTCCTCCGCTTGACGCCGTTGACATACTCCTCCGTCTTCTCCAGCGCAATGTTCATGTAGCCGTCGACCGACTGCAGCTCGCCCTTGTACACGACGCCCGAGTTGAGCTTCACCACCACGGCGCTACCAATGATCTCGCTCAGGAACGCGCTGGGGTCCTTTCCCTCGGCCTGGCCGCTGCCTGCGCCATCCTCCATGATAGATGCAAGACAAGGGATGGGTTTTGGGAGCCGATGTGCTGTTCCACTGTTAGCGATGACGCCCTTGGGCATCTCAATGATGGATATGAGTGAGATTCTCACGTTACGAATTCAAAGAAAATCAAGGCTTGAGGAAAATGCTCTGGCCGTACAACGTTCGTACTGTCGAGCTTGTTCATAAAACAGCGAGACGATACCGGTGAGTTGCCGCGCTGGTAGCTGGTCGACGTTGCTTGCGATGTGGCAGGCGTTTGACGTTGCGCTATGTCTGGCGCACGTTAAAATTTGGTGGTTGGATAGAAAGATATGCGTCTATCCGTCATAGTTTGCATGACTAATCATTTTGCGGTGCCCCAACCCACGACAAACAAAACGGCTCGCAGCCAATCACCAAGACGTCGTACATTGACTCGAGGACGGTTAACCCCACCCTGCCTCGTGGCCCCATCGGATCGTCCCCGTCTCGACACTTTGTTTACCTCGGGTTCCTCAACGCGGCAAGGCCGATTGCGCTGTCTCGGCAATCCAGCAGCTCGACGGCATTGTCCTCCCATCGTCGCGCCTCGCGCATCGCAACGACGAAACAAGAGCAAGTTTCATCGTCTGTCGAAACCTCAGGGTTGCGGCATCAAGGGCGCCCTCCCGGACCGCCCAACATAGCAACGCTGGAGTGCGCAAAGCGACAGAGGCTGCTTCCCCGCTGCGAGCCCGCCGGACCATCCATATCCCCAGCGGCCTCCGTCCCGGAGCTGCGCAAGCGGCGGAAGGCTTTGCACGGGGACGACGGCCGGGACAGACGCGTCAGCAGCGGAGGCGGCCAAGGGCGACCCGGGAAAGCCAACAGCGCGACCGGGCCGAGCATGTCGAGCCATCTCTTCCCGGGCCCTTCCCCTTCTCTCTTTGGAAACATGGACATGGATGACGGAGTGGACGACGGCGCGGACATTGGCGCAGGCGCCGAAGACTGGACGCAGAACGAGAGCCTCTTCAACTCTCCGTCGTCTGCCGCCTCGGCCATGCCACCCCCGGCGGGCTCCTCGCGTCTCTCGCGCGCATTGTCTACGCTCGCCAATACAACCGCCACAGGCAGTGCCAGCGGCCCCGGCCACAACAGCAAGAACAACAACAACAACAACAACACAGCCTCACCCTCGTCACGAAGTCGCCTCGTCGGGCAAACGTCTTCACCAGGCGCAAACGCTGTCAAGCCGCGCCCGGCAGCTGCAGCCGGCCAGCCCGCTGCACAGCGTGGCTCCATGGCGCCCTCCGCCGTCAGCGCCCTCTCAGCAGCAGAAGGCGCCACCGCCGCGACCGCACCCTCCGCTCGGACCAAGGAGCGCGAGCAGCTTCTCAACGGGCCCCTGATGTTCAGGTAAGAGTCTCCTGCACGAGCAGCAGAGGCCAGTGCTCTGACATGGCTCTGATATGGTTCTGCAGAGCGCCGCTTTCCATCGCCACGGTCGTTGTCAACGGCCGGGAGTTCTTTCTCCACGCCAACCTTCTCTGCCAAAACTCGGACTATTTCGCCCGCTGTCTGCGCGGTGGCTTTGCCGAGGCGCAGACGCAGCGCGTCGATATCAACGACGACGACATCTCCGCCGAGGACTTTGGACTGTGGGTCGACCTGCTGTACCGCAGCCACTTCCAGAAGCCCGGCACCTTTGTGCTGCGCAAGGAAGAGACAGGCGGCACGCTCTCCACCATGCAGATCCTGACGCTCTGGAAGCTGTCGGACCGCTTCATGCACAAGCCGCTGGCCGCGCTCGCCGAGGAGAGCCTGCAGCACCGCCTCAGCCTGTACTCGGTCGAGCAGTGGCGCAAGCTGTACCGCACCCGGCCCGTGGCGGACATCAAGGCGCGCGTCAACCGCCTGCAGGAAGCCTACCGCTACTGCTGCGAGCAAGAGCTGCCCTTTGTCGACGACCTCGTGACGGCCTGCGCCAACTGCCCGGCGCAGGTGTACGAAGTGTGTGTCCCTCTGCTCGAGGTGGACTTTATGGGGCTGGTGTCGAAAAAGATGATTATGGCTCATGCAGACAGCTGTCTGATTAGCAAGGACCAGCGCGCGGCGCTTGCCGCTTCCAGCACTCTAAACGGGCGCTCGACACTGTCTGATGGCAGCGGCCTCTTCTGAGAGAAACGTGGCTGACACATGACTTGCCGAATGCATCGTGTTTGCCATGGGCTGTGTTTGCCACGGGTTGTGTTTGACATGGGTTGTGCTCGTTCTGATTTAAACGTTGTCTTTTCTTTTCTGTCTGTTTACATGGCGTTTCAAGGACATCATACCCACAGCTTTATTGATGGGAGCAGGCCGAGCCTTTGTTTTTGAAAACGCAAGGTATCTGCCTTTTACTACCAGAGATGCCATCGTTGCATCTCCCTCTATATCCATGCTTTTACACCCGCCAGATTGCTTGTTACAGTGGCCATCGCAGATGGGAAGCTTCAGACAAAGCGCTGATCAAATGGTATATTCATAAAAAAATTTTGAGCAATACAGTATCCGTAAAAGTACAGTGGCGCAAACCCAGAGCTTGCTGCAAGCAAATCCAAAGCAGCAGCGATGCGCATACAAAACAAGGCGGTCGTGTCTGCAGGGCAGAGCTTTTATTCTCCATTCGTCCCGCGCCTCTCCTTTACTCTGCCTGCTGCTCCATGTGTGTTGGCAGGTTGTAGTCGGCGTAGTCGGCGTGCACAAAAGCACGATCAACGATGGGCACCGACTCGATGACATATTGCAGACTCTCGCTGTGTTTATTAGCAAGGCCTTGTTCAGTCTTGTTTGCCCGGTTTCAAAGAACAGTGGAGGGGGGACAAACCTGAGGTCGTGGCTGTCCTTTAGAGACATGTTGGCGTCGAGCACAATGTCCACCTCCACGATCAGCTTGTCGCCGGCGTGGTAGGCTTGCAGGCCCTGAATGGCCTTGATTGTCTTTGCAAACCGCATGGTCAGGTAGAGTACTGTCGCTGTTAGGCTGCGGATTCAGAAGAACATGGGGGGGGAAACAACTCACATATGTTTCGCTGGTCAGCAGTGGCGGAGAAGCCAGAGAGGTGCTTGATGTGCTGGATGGACGTCCGGGACCAGTTGTAGATGACAATCATGGACAGCACCAGACCGCCAAGGGCATCGAGCCACCAGATTCGCGCGTAAAAGCCGACTGCAATGATTTAGTTAAAAGGCCAACCACGTCAATGGTGAAAACACCCGAAAGCGGCAAGACATACCGATGGGAAACGCGATCGACCCGGCATTGAAGATGACATCTACGAACCAGTGTCAGTGCAGCTCGTACATGTCAAAGCGAAGCCGGGACAAACGCCAGGGTATCGCACCTGTCATGGCATCGGCAGCCAGTGCCTGCACACTCGAGTTCTTGACCAGTCGGCACCACAGCCAACAGAGACCCTTGATAACGATCGTGCTGGCCATGATGGCCAAAGCGGGGATGCCACTGCAGCAGAAAAGTCAGCAACGCTCAAAGCAAATACGACATAAGGGGGAGGGCTTACAGCTCAATGATCTCGTGGTCATCCGACGCCAGCCGCTGGATGGCCTGCAGCATGACCTGCACAAACGACGTGATCATGATGGTGGAGAACACCAAGACACCCAGGGGCTCCAGTCTCCGGCGACCGACGGGGTACCGGTACTGGTCCTGGTTGCTGATCAGCCACGTCGTCGTCCACACAATGGCCGTCGACAGAAAGTCGAGCACGGCGTCCACCAAACTGGCGAGAACGGAGATGGACGGCACGGAAAAGATGACGATGGCCTTGCCCGCCAAGAGGATCACGTTGGCAACCAGGTTAACGTATATGGCAAGCGTCACGATGGGCGCGGTGCTGTCCACGTTCTCGTCGTCCTCGAGCAGCAGCGGGATGTCGGCCAGTGTCGGGGAGTTGCTGCCCGGCCCGCCGTCGGCATCGTTTCTGCCGCTGCTGCCGTTGCTGCCGCTGTTGTTGGCCCGTCTCAGAGACGACGGGTACCGCGTCGTGCCATGGGCAGCCGAGGCGCAGTCGTCGTCCCCTGCGGGGGGAGCGGGCGCGCTGCCCGCCCTAGCCGCACCCTTGCGGCCGCGGCCATCGGAGGCCGCGCGCGAGCGCGAGCGGTACTCCTCGTCGTCGTCGGGGTCGAGGTCGTCGTCGTCGTCGTCTTCCTCGTGGGAACCGAGCAGCGGCGTCGTCTCGGAGGGGCGGTAGATGCCCTTGGGTGTCCGGTTGACCTTTTTGACGTTGCCGGCGCCTGTCCCGCCGCCAAGGGCCAGCTGCTGCTGCTCGTGCGGCTGGGAGTACCCGCCCGCAGACGGCGACACGGACGCAGGCTCCTCACGAATGGTAGCGGGCACGGCGACGTTGCGGTGCGTGCTCGAGTGCAGCTCGTTGTACTCGTTGAGCAGGTCGTGGGGCAGGGACGAGTTGAGCAGCCGGTCAATGTAGAGGTACTGCTGGATCAGCATGTTGTTGCGCTCGTAGTAGTGGCGCAGGGCCGGCGACATGGCGCTCAGCTGCTCCTCGGACTTCCAGTACCGCTCCCAGCGGTAGCGCTTGGCCTTGCCGATCAGCCGCATGCTGCGCATCTGCGGGTTGTTGAGGATGGCGCTGAGGCGGCGCTCGTCGTGCAGCCGCCGCATGTCTTCTTCGTCGCCAAACGTTTCCCGGTGGCCCAGGACAGAGCCGGCAGGCGTCATCATGCCGGAGGGCGTCAATGCGCCGGCGGCCGCCTCCTCGTCGTCGCGGCCAAAGCCGTGTAGGTTCGAGGAGGACCGGCGGCGCATCAGCGAGGCCAGGGAGCTGCCCCGGGGCGTGTATGGCTCCTCGTGCAGCACGGACGAGCCATAACGGGGTATCCGCGTCGGAGATGACATTGCAAGCGACGGGGAGCTGGGCGTGGTCCGATGTGAGGCTGTTTGTCGAAGCTCCCCGTTTCGTGGGAGCGAACCGTCGTTGGTCGCGGATCGGTTCGCAGGGAAGGCGCGTACACTGCGCGTGTCAGAGAAGGAAAGAGCAACTGGCACCACGGGAAGGAGCGTGGCTCAACGTTTCCCAAAGAGAGGCTTTCCAGGGCCGATCGTGAGGGTAGGAACGACTGCAAAAAGAATAAAGAAAAGAAAAACTTAAGTACAGGAAACAAACACCTCAATTCAAAGCAAGGATTGAAACACGCCCCCAACGCGCATAGCTAAGAAAGAGGAGGCCAGCCCCACGGAAAAAAGCTCAGGTCCGACAGGCACTCCGCTTGTGAGAGGCAAGCTAACAACCACGGAAAGCTGCGCCAGGCTGGGCAAAAAGGAAGAGACGCGCCAAGTCCCAGAAAGGAAAAGCAGGGGCGAAGATGGCAGATAAAGATGCTTAAGAGCGCGGTCCACGGGGCATTCTGTCTCTACGTCGTATATGTAGTAAGGTACATCTACGATAATTACGTAGGTCTAGACAGGAGGGAGGCTCGGCTTGTTCCAGCTGCTCTCGACTCGTTTTCAGCTTTGACGAGGATGAGGTGAGTCGACAATTAGCGGCGGCCATTTCTTACTGCTGACCCGGTATTGGGTGAAAGGAAGGCTACGAGTAGAGAGCCGGGGTGGCCACATCTGGTAATGAACGTGAGGGATGGGAGAGATGAGATCTGCAGCCCAGGCTTCTTCCTCTCTTGGCGAGTGGTCTTTTCTATCTTTTCTCGTGTGTCGTTCAAAGCCGGCCAGAGAGATCGGCTGCGTCGTCGTCCGAAACTGAAGCCTCGGTTGCCCCGTTGATGTCAGAGCCTCAATCTCGTCGCTCGTCTCCTTGTCTCCGTCCATCAGCGCCGCTTCGGACCATGACCCCACGGTCTCTTGGCATGTGCAGTCGACACAAAGACCCAGACTGGCATTCCTCGTGCAAAGAAGTGGGCTTTGGCAGCAGAATCCGTGGTCGCATTCCTCAATGTCGGCCAGGCCGCAGACATCACGGTCGCCGAGGCCACCAGCTTTCTTGCGCAAGCTGTGGGCTGCAGAACGCGTGGCCGTTGAGACAGGCAGCGTGCGTTCGTTCTCTCGTCGTTGCACAGCAGGAGCGCCGGCAACAAATGCTCCCAGATGCAGACGCCGGGGCTCTCCACGCCAGGCTGCAGCTGCTGCGGCGGCCTCGATGGCTGCTCCTTCGGTGACCCTGGGCGATCGCCGTGAGAAGGAACCCGTCTGGTTGCAGGTGCCGTTGGACCACACGATCACGTTTTTCCGCTCGGCCACGCGCTGTGCTGCGGACTGAAACACGGTCGAGAAGGACAGAGGTCGAGGTCAAACACATGTCCAAAACAAAAGTCCACAGACGCGCTGTGTATCACGGACGGGGCCCGGAGTCCTGGATCCTCACAGAGCTCCAAGGAGGCCATTTTGATTGTTTGCGCCGGTATTACACACACTCGTACGCGTTTTGTAAGATACATACGGAATACATGCCGTCTTGTGAAAACTGGACGGCTAGCGGCTTCTATTTTTGCAGTCTGGGCACAGCATCGAAAAACTTGCCTGGCTCGTATTGTCTGCCACTCGGCGGCCGTGCATACCCCAGCACCATTGCCGGCCAAGGCAGTGGACCAGAAATACGAAGTAGTAATAATACTCGTCGTGACAGAAACAAAGCAACAAGAAAAAAAAGGAGGAACCGAGAGTATGCAGGCAGGGCCAGCCTAGATCCCATCGAAGCAGTTTGAGAGTACGACATACGTATTGTGTCCTACTCGCGGCAGGGGATCGATATTTTTTAAGCGTCCGGTCAACATAAACAAACGCGTTCAAGAAGTTCTGGCTTGCCGTCTCACCCTGGTCCGGCACCAAATAAGCATGCAGCAGACCTGCAGGCCGGTGGAGTGAGAAAAAATAACACGCAAACTCAAAAATATTGAGTGCAGTGCTGTCCAAAATTTTCTCGTTATATATATGTATACTACTCGTATGTATATATAATATCCGTATATAGAACAAAACCCATCGGCTCTCTGTGGAACAGCGAGTTGCGCAAGAAAAAAAAAAGAAACCTGCGGGTTGCGGACTCAAGGCCGTCCAAGCAACAACAAAGGCGTGCGAGCGAGACTCTGCGGCTGGCGCCCAAGCACATCTCATTGGGCAAGTCACTGCAGCGATCACCGAAATGCACATGCACAGGGCAGCGCAGACAAAATCACGCAATGCTACCTGTCGAACGTGCGCCCACAATGAGGATCTCGTCTGTTAACACGGACGGTGCTGTAAGTGACAATGAGACTCGAGATATCAGACACATGTTTACGAGCAGTCCCTCGCAGCCATGCCCTCTTCCGGATTCGACGGAAAGATCAAGCGCAATCTACCGTACAAGGGCTTCTCCGTATTCTGTGTTCGATAAAATGACCGCCCCGTCCAGCCTTTCCGTTTTCCAACGCCGATCCCTGCACAGCTGAGCACACCGGCTGGCTGGCCAGGCACCGCACGTGGGCCCAGAGAAACTGCTCTTTGGAAACGGTGACTGAGAAACAATGCCACTCTGTCAGGCTTTGGCAGTGCCCCTTACGACCCCTGCTGGCTCAATCGGTACATGAATATCCCCTTGTCCTGCCCCACACTCGGACGATGCACGATACTCCGTACTTGTGTACATAGCTTCGTACTCAGCAATACATACGTCGTATATTTGCAGGAAAAATTAGTTGGCTCAGTGGAGTCAGAGTTGAACGGCGGCACGTCCGCACGGGAGTCAAAGTCGATGCAGCCACACACTCAGCTCGGCGTTGTGAGTCTGGGTCCGCGACGGCTTTGGTTCTTGATTTGCCTGATTGGGACTCGATCGAGCTTGTATTTTCGGTGGCGCTAACTTGGCGGGAAAACCCTGCCGGCGGGCTCGCGAGAGAAATTAGAACAACCGGCGCAACCGATGTCCTCAATGTGTCGTGGCGTTGAAATGTGGTTGTGGGCGCGTTTTGGGAAACGCACAGCATAGCACTCGCCTCTTTGTGGTAACGTCAGGCGCAGCCGGACTCCAGATTCACGCAGCGACCACGGACAACGCATGCAGAGCGAAAAAGAAAACCTGATCGTACGAGTACGACAAAGGGCCAGATTGTAGAGGCAGCACTCGCCGTTTCTGGCAGACAGACGGCTTTGCTGTTTGTGCCGAGACACTGGCGCTGCCTGTTGGACATACTCCAAAAGGACGTTCATTCCAGTGCTGAAAAGGGGAAGCGGCAACTCCTGAGCAACCGTAAGGACCTCGTATTTGCATTTCTGCGGCGCGGCGCTGGTCCCGAGGCAGCGCAGTCGCCGCCCAAAGCATCTGCAAACAGCCGCTGCGGGTCGAGCTGGCTGGGCGGTGCTGCGTAGCTGTGAGCACGCGCATACGACGTCGAGACCGCTGCAAACCAGGCCCAACTGCCCTGAAAGGAAACCGCTGTCCGACCATGTACCTGTTCCTGCCGTTCCTTGTGCAGAGCATTAAGGTATCTTACTATGTGATAAGTATCTTATCTTTCTGTACTGAGCGATACTCTGCTTCGCCGCCCAAGGCTCTCACGACACTCGTACGCAGCACCACCGCACGCATCGCCTTCCACCCCGTTTCGCTGCACAACAGTCGACGTTGGCGCTGTCTCAGCTCGTCCGTCGTAGAAGAGAAGCAACTTCACCACTTGCGGCCTGGTGGGGCTTGG